>BTCW01000006.1:40545000-40547500 GCA_033239725.1 Echinochloa phyllopogon
GGTTTAGGGTTTAGGGTTTAGGGTTTAGGGTTTAGGGTTTAGGGTTTAGGGTTTAGGGTTTTAGGGTTTAGGGTTTAGGGTTTAGGGTTTAGGGTTTAGGGTTTAGGGTTTAGGGTTTAGGGTTTAGGGTTTAGGGTTTAGGGTTTAGGGTTTAGGGTTTAGGGTTTAGGGTTTAGGGTTTAGGGTTTAGGGTTTAGGGTTTAGGGTTTAGGGTTTAGGGTTTAGGGTTTAGGGTTTAGGGTTTAGGGTTTAGGGTTTAGGGTTTAGGGTTTAGGGTTTAGGGTTTAGGGTTTAGGGTTTAGGGTTTAGGGTTTAGGGTTTAGGGTTTAGGGTTTAGGGTTTAGGGTTTAGGGTTTAGGGTTTAGGGTTTAGGGTTTAGGGTTTAGGGTTTAGGGTTTAGGGTTTAGGGTTTAGGGTTTAGGGTTTAGGGTTTAGGGTTTAGGGTTTAGGGTTTAGGGTTTAGGGTTTAGGGTTTAGGGTTTAGGGTTTAGGGTTTAGGGTTTAGGGTTTAGGGTTTAGGGTTTAGGGTTTAGGGTTTAGGGTTTAGGGTTTAGGGTTTAGGGTTTAGGGTTTAGGGTTTAGGGTTTAGGGTTTAGGGTTTAGGGTTTAGGGTTTAGGGTTTAGGGTTTAGGGTTTAGGGTTTAGGGTTTAGGGTTTAGGGTTTAGGGTTTAGGGTTTAGGGTTTAGGGTTTAGGGTTTAGGGTTTAGGGTTTAGGGTTTAGGGTTTAGGGTTTAGGGTTTAGGGTTTAGGGTTTAGGGTTTAGGGTTTAGGGTTTAGGGTTTAGGGTTTAGGGTTTAGGGTTTAGGGTTTAGGGTTTAGGGTTTAGGGTTTAGGGTTTTTTAGGGTTTAGGGTTTAGGGTTTAGGGTTTAGGGTTTAGGGTTTAGGGTTTAGGGTTTAGGGTTTAGGGTTTAGGGTTTAGGGTTTAGGGTTTAGGGTTTAGGGTTTAGGGTTTAGGGTTTAGGGTTTAGGGTTTAGGGTTTAGGGTTTAGGGTTTAGGGTTTAGGGTTTAGGGTTTAGGGTTTAGGGTTTAGGGTTTAGGGTTTAGGGTTTAGGGTTTAGGGTTTAGGGTTTAGGGTTTAGGGTTTAGGGTTTAGGGTTTAGGGTTTAGGGTTTAGGGTTTAGGGTTTAGGGTTTAGGGTTTAGGGTTTAGGGTTTAGGGTTTAGGGTTTAGGGTTTAGGGTTTAGGGTTTAGGGTTTAGGGTTTAGGGTTTAGGGTTTAGGGTTTAGGGTTTAGGGTTTAGGGTTTAGGGTTTAGGGTTTAGGGTTTAGGGTTTAGGGTTTAGGGTTTAGGGTTTAGGGTTTAGGGTTTAGGGTTTAGGGTTTAGGGTTTAGGGTTTAGGGTTTAGGGTTTAGGGTTTAGGGTTTAGGGTTTAGGGTTTAGGGTTTAGGGTTTAGGGTTTAGGGTTTAGGGTTTAGGGTTTAGGGTTTAGGGTTTAGGGTTTAGGGTTTAGGGTTTAGGGTTTAGGGTTTAGGGTTTAGGGTTTAGGGTTTAGGGTTTAGGGTTTAGGGTTTAGGGTTTAGGGTTTAGGGTTTAGGGTTTAGGGTTTAGGGTTTAGGGTTTAGGGTTTAGGGTTTAGGGTTTAGGGTTTAGGGTTTAGGGTTTAGGGTTTAGGGTTTAGGGTTTAGGGTTTAGGGTTTAGGGTTTAGGGTTTAGGGTTTAGGGTTTAGGGTTTAGGGTTTAGGGTTTAGGGTTTAGGGTTTAGGGTTTAGGGTTTAGGGTTTAGGGTTTAGGGTTTAGGGTTTAGGGTTTAGGGTTTAGGGTTTAGGGTTTAGGGTTTAGGGTTTAGGGTTTAGGGTTTAGGGTTTAGGGTTTAGGGTTTAGGGTTTAGGGTTTAGGGTTTAGGGTTTAGGGTTTAGGGTTTAGGGTTTAGGGTTTAGGGTTTAGGGTTTAGGGTTTAGGGTTTAGGGTTTAGGGTTTAGGGTTTAGGGTTTAGGGTTTAGGGTTTAGGGTTTAGGGTTTAGGGTTTAGGGTTTAGGGTTTAGGGTTTAGGGTTTAGGGTTTAGGGTTTAGGGTTTAGGGTTTAGGGTTTAGGGTTTAGGGTTTAGGGTTTAGGGTTTAGGGTTTAGGGTTTAGGGTTTAGGGTTTAGGGTTTAGGGTTTAGGGTTTAGGGTTTAGGGTTTAGGGTTTAGGGTTTAGGGTTTAGGGTTTAGGGTTTAGGGTTTAGGGTTTAGGGTTTAGGGTTTAGGGTTTAGGGTTTAGGGTTTAGGGTTTAGGGTTTAGGGTTTAGGGTTTAGGGTTTAGGGTTTAGGGTTTAGGGTTTAGGGTTTAGGGTTTAGGGTTTAGGGTTTAGGGTTTAGGGTTTAGGGTTTAGGGTTTAGGGTTTAGGGTTTAGGGTTTAGGGTTTAGGGTTTAGGGTTTAGGGTTTAGGGTTTAGGGTTTAGGGTTTAGGGTTTAGGGTTTAGGGTTTAGGGTTTAGGGTTTAGGGTTTAGGGTTTAGGGTTTAGGGTTTAGGGTTTAGGGTTTAGGGTTTAGGGTTTAGGGTTTAGGGTTTAGGGTT